>OY723394.1:24065022-24087652 GCA_963210295.1 Ophion ellenae | reverse complement strand
AGAGAGAGAGAGAGAGAGAGAGAGAGAGAGAGAGAGAGAGAGAGAGAGAGAGAGAGAGAGAGAGAGAGGGAGAGAGAGAGAGAGAGAGAGACAGAGAGAGAGAGAGAGAGAGAGACGTACATCGGTTGTGCGAGAGAGCAAAGCTGCGGAAGAAGAGGAAGACGGGACGAGGTAGTGCCGCAAGTAAGAGAAAGGGAGAGAGAGAGAGAGAGAGAGAGAGAGAGAGAGAGAGAGAGAGAGAGAGAGAGAGAGAGAGAGAGAGAGTGCGATGGCGAGAAAGGGGGAGGGAGAGAAAGAGTGACATAGGAAGAGAGGGAATCTCATGGCTGATGGTTGGCCGTGACTTTACTCAACTCTTGGCGGCACTCGGCACCGCGCGCAACGCGTCAATGTAGAACGGTCGTTGACTCCACGAGCTCTCGGTCATTCCTACACACACACACACACACACGTTTATGTGCATATATGTATGTGTATATATGTGTGTGTGTGTGTGTGTATATATATATATATATATATATATATATATATATATACATACATATATATATATATATATATATATATATATATATATATATATATATATATATATATATATATATATATAATATATATATATATATATATATATATATATATATATATATATGTATGTATGTATGTATGTATGTATGTATGTATGTATGTATATATGTATATATATATATATACATATATGGTTTGTGTGTGTGTGTGTGTGTGTATGTATGTCGTGTGCTTCGCCTCCAGCACTATCGGGCGATTGGGACCTTCCTCCATTCTCCTTGGATGGTGCAGAAGCCCTATGTACATCGAGGTGAGAAAGAAGTATGGATTTGCCAATTCTCATTGCGTATTTGTGCACACACGCCATAGATCGAGCTACGACTATCGCGTGTGTAATACTTTACAGGAGAACGTTGCCTATACTCTACGGGCGTTGAACGGACATGCACTTTTACCATGCCCGATGTGCGTAGACATAGGGAAGTACGAATATTTTTAACAGTTGCGATATTGGAAAAAGAAAAAACGTCACTCCGTACGGACATTCCGTACACTTATTTCGTAATGAAATACTCGTGGGATGAATTCCGATATGGTTGACTACAATGTGCATGGAATGGAGTGTTTTTTTTATTTACGCTTCATTTTGAGATTTGATTCAATCGGATAAAACCAATGTGCCAGTTTTGCGAGATTACGATTTTTCGTGGAATTGACGGATTTAATTTGTTAGTGTCTAAGCATTTGAATTTTAGGATTTCGTTTAGATCCAATAATTACTTTATTGCGGCGAATTTTTTTATTGCGGTGCGAAATTGATTCGATTCGGACAATCAGTTCGGACACCCGTGAATCCTGGTTTTTTTGGAATGTTTGGTCGGATCGTTCAGAAACTTGTCTACAATGAAGGTAATTCACACTCCATTGTGATTGGTAAAAGAAATCGACATTCTTTTAGCATTTTCTCAAAGGGTACATATTCAAGAATATGTGAAAAAATGCTCGACTTGGAAGATCGAAAATCGACGCGTTTTAATTAGCGCGTTTTTTTTTAAACGACTTTTTTCGACCTGGCCGGAATCATAACTCTAGCTATAATTGTCCAAATTTCAATTTTGAAAAACCAAAATTTGCGTAATTGCAGTAGCTTCAGTTGTATGTGGTCATTTTTTTAAATTTAGTATCTTTTAAGCCCCCGAATATATAAGTAAAAATTTCGGTAAAATTACACGTTTTTCAACACCCACCATTTTTCTAACATTTTTTTTTTTTAAAAACGGCTGCGTATGACAAGAACTAAATTTATATATATATTAAAACTTTTTCATTTTTTTTTTTTTCAAACCAACCACTGACAGGTTATCGATCCGGCCGTTGGACCACACTTTTTCTACAGATACCTCAATGGCGTTGTTAATTTTTATTTTTTTTAAATAAAAATTTACACGAAATAAGTTCAATGTATACTAAATAACATACATTTTTTCCGAATCCCAAAGAAATAATCCAGCAGACAAAATAAAATCGGGAAAAACGACCTTTTTCGGCCCGTCACAGTGATGTTCTCCCTCACGGGAGGTGATAAAAAATGGCGCTTCGATATTTTAGCGGCAATTTACCAGTCGTACGTTTCGCGGGATATTTTTCCCTTTGGCGGCAAGGGCAAAGGGCTACGATACGATGTCGTAAGTTCCGGATAATGTACAATCTGTCAACGCGGGCCCTGTTGCTAATATACGACCGCCTCGTGGAACGATCGAGGTCGTTGCACCGTACGATACTTCGTCGAGCTACGAACGATATGACCACCGCAATGGTCATATCGCGAATCAACAAATTGGCTACTAAAAAAAAAAAAAAAAAATATCAAAAATGGGCATAATTCGTTGTTAAAAAAAAAAAAATCTCGAAGCTCTCCGCGAGTAATGGAATAGAAATAGAATTAAATTCACGCGTGGGGGAACAGCGTCCCCCACAAATCGGCGCACACATGTGCGCTCGCGTGAGTCTTTACATTTTACTACGAGCGCGAAACCGCGTCGCAAATCTACGGTCATCATTACGGTAGAGCGTAATACTTTACGGTTCGTCCTGGGGTATATCACGGAATCGCGAAACGTTGCGCCATTTTCGCACGGAAAATGGCATTACGGTACTTTTGCGCATTCACCTACCGTACTTATATGTGAACGTACGCTGCATATATTCGCCGACGGCGAATCTAGGCTAGACGCCGCTGCACGGTGGCAACGAACTACCACTTGTATCTTTACTCTCAAGAAATTTTTCAAATATTGTCCTATTCGCCATCAATGCGAACATACCAAAATTACACCGTTTTTTTTAAATACAAAAATCGTTTTTCAAACTCTGCCTACGCTGTGTAAAAATTCGGGGGTATTGAGTGACGTTCAAAAATCGCCATAGCAAATCAAAAATTTTCGCCCAATTCGGAATTCAGCAGAAGTTCGAGTACGGAAGTTTCTTCAGAAGGAAAGAAATTTTTTTTCAATTAAAAATTATAGCAAAAAAAAATGTTTTGAAAAAACAAGCTTTTATTTAATGTGCTGAAAGGTAGAAAATCTTTTTTTTTTACCAAGTCGCCTATATGTGAGTATTAATAAAAGCTTGGGGCGCCCAACTTTTTAAATGTTTAATAAATTTGATCAGTTCAGTTCAGTTGTTTCATTAACCGCATTTAATTCGGCATTATAGTAATTAGAGAAATTATTCTCACACGTTTATACTCAGTTTCAGGATTTTTATTTAAGAAATCTAAGGTTGTTTTACAGTACATTAAATACAGTTGATATGTTAACTGATTTATGTAAATTAAAGATTATATGTCTGAATTTTGAGCGCTCCAAGCTTTTATTTATAGTCACATAGGTGACTTGGTACGAAAAATATTTTCTACTTTTTAGTACATTAAATAAAAACTTGTTTTTTGTAAACATTTTTTTTACATATAAATTATTTTCTACTTTAGTCTTTAATTGATTTTACTAGTTAGTTGTTACCAGTACTTTAGTAGTTTACGAGTTTGTACGTTAGGAACATGGAATGCTTGTAAAAAATAACAAAGATTGCAATTGGGATTGAACTTACGACTAATTGCTGCATATAAACTTTTCACGTACAAACAAATGTTTGTATGTGTTAGTGACATTTTATATGGATCATTAGATATGTCTAAATTTCCATGAAAAGTTGAAAATGTTATGGATATATATTTTTTTTAGTATAATCATGCATTGTCACCTTTAATGCATGTTTGCAAAATTTCAATAAACTTAAATAAAAGCTCGTAAAAAAAAACGTTCTGGGCATCACAATTTGTTAAATAACACATTTGGCAATTTTTTCCAACTTGTCAAAGATTCTATCACATGAACATGGCAGTCGCCATCGGTTTAATTTCAATTTGTCACTGGAAAAATAAATAAACTGAACTTTTGTGCGAAATTTGCATAAAATTGTTTTTTTTTACATTCGTAATTTATTTGCACGTAAAAATCGCCAAAATTTTTTCATAAATATCGAAAAAGGGTGTACACGCACACGAGTGACGCTTGTATATAGATACAGTGAACGAGAAGGATACGGCGAGGGCAAGATCCTTTCGATTGGTGTCTCTTCCAAAAAGTGCAATGACCGCTCCAATAAAACGACCCCCACTATGCGGCGTATAAAACGCGGCTGGATTCGCGATCACGAGAGAGGTAGCACACACAACTCGTGGTCAGAGAGGCAGTCCCAGCAGCCTCGTGCAAGACACCCCCCTCCCCCTCCCCCACCCAAAAAATCATCACATACACAGATACGTCCGCGCAATGATCATCGTGTATAGCTTTTCCATTCTCGATCTCCCCTATATTCCTCGACCCCTCGGGCCAGTACACCGCCTGCTGTCCTCTGCGAACAGCCGCAAAACAGATACCGCGTCAGGATACCGTTATGTCACATTAGTAAGCACCTGCAGGCTTCATTTGCTCGAATCTCGTCGTTTCCCCGCCTGGACTGCCTTTATCCTCGAAATACACGAAAGAACGAAAAAAAACGCCTTGGAAATCCACGTCTTGTTTGTTAGCTTTATTCGAAGCCTTCCGCTCGGCGATAAATCGGCATGCATTCGTTGCGGGATCGGTAGCTCAGTTTATAAAATATGGAACGCGTAATTCCGTTTACTCGTGTCGATTTTCGAAAATTTTGACATATCGTTAAGGGGCTATATCTACGTAGGTGGGTAAAAAAAATTGCATTTTCCAAACATATTCGATAATATCACCTTTGCTATATTGACTGACAATTTCGTTCGAATATTCCTAAAATTGAATGAGCTGCAGCTTCTAATAGTCGGCCGGGCGAGCAGCGCCAAACGCGTTCTTCTCGAACCACTGTTTTCACAGTCGGTGGACATGATATCTCGAGAACCACTCGATGGATTTTTTCCCAATTTATAGAAGATACGATGAGAAAGATTTAAAGGTCATTGACGATCTCACTTTTTTCAAATCGATTTTCATTTTTTAATAGTTACGTAAAAATGATGACTTTTTTCATATATTTTGTATGCTCGAGGTTCAATTCGTTGCCACGTTGTTAAAAAAAATGATATTCTTAATCAGCGATCGTCAACGACTCGTATTTATCGTCGACTTGAATAACCCGTTTGGTATTTAGTTTTCGGATGGACCGTTTAAGCTGGTGAGTGTCCACCGCGCAAACGTCGCGAAAAAAATTTCGTCGTCTGTCGGTGGCCATGTTTTTGTTGTTTTTTTTTCTGGGAAACGGTTTGTGAAAAAGAAACGCATTTTTTTTAACACGAAATTAAAAAATTTTAACTTAAAATTATTAAATCATAAAAATTAAAAAATTATAAGAATTAAAAAATTATAAACATTTAAAAATTACAAAATTTAAAACAATATACGAGTGTTTTTTTTAAGTTGTCTATTTAACCTTCGTGTTAAAAAATGCGTTACTCACCAACCGTTTCCCAGAGAAAAAAAATCGAAATTCGGCCATTTTTTTCAGGCCCTTAAATCGATGTAGCCCCTTAATTGTTCTTTATATATATATATATATATATATATATATATATATATATATATATATATATATAAAATTTGAACGCGAATATCGAAAATGACGCTCGGATGATTAGCACGAAGACGCGGTACCAACGGTACCGAAAATGGTAACGATTAGATGAAAATAAATGTCCGTCCTGGATCAGTGAGACCGAATTTATTTTTCCGTCATAGCGCGCCGGAAATGCGAGAGAACCCAGAAGCCGATTTTTTACAGGGACGAATGGGGCCCGCGAATGGAACGACCCCGCACAGATATAGAAAAAGAGGCGCGGATACATATGCAGCGGAACTCGAACCAGAAGGGATGGTATACACGTCCGTGCTCGAAAATTCTTTCTTTCCAATACACCGTCGCATCCGGGATTGCGCACAATGGATCCCGTGCACGGATTCAGCATTTTTTTTTTTCTCCACTTCCGCCCACGCAGGAGACCTCCCTCCCGGCAAAAGTACCGCAATATCCCTTTTCCACCCTTTCATTTTTCAATTCTTCGACATACGCGCACACGTATGTACACATGCACGTAATTGTAAATTCAACAATTTACGAAAGCGCGTGCCTTAGGCACATGCGAGCACTAAAAGAAACGGGATGAAGACTGATATTCCGGGTTCTTTTATTTTCTTTCAGCATGTCTTTCGAACGGACGGTTCTTCCCTCTCTGCAGTTCCGCTGTCGTTTCGTTTCAATGCAACTTTGCCCTCCTCCCTTTTCTTCGCCGTCGTTTAAAGTCTTTTCTTTTTCTTGTTTCGTTTGCAAAACGATTCCCGTTACGATGAAATGTATGGTATAAAGAGTGGTCCGCACGGACGAAAGAGGAAGAGAAGGTAAAAAAAAGGTGAGGTGCGAGCACACTCTCGGATTCCGTTCCAGAGATCTGCTACCGAATGGCTCCCCCAGGAACATCCTCCACCACCTTTTTTCCTTCTTCCTTTCTTTAGGTTCTTCACCTTCTCCTGATCTTCCTTCGCCTTTCTCTCTCTCTCCCTCTCTCTCTCTCTCTGTCCTTCTTTGCCTCTCTTTCACGGTGTCGTTTCTCGCTTTCAGAGCAACGGTACACCGTTATGTCATATTAGGAAATACGTGCGTTTAACGGTGTCTCGACTATGGTATATTGCGAGGCGTTTGCTCTTGCCCCGTCCCATGGTGCGTGTGTATGTGTGTGTATCGAGATGGTTCCTCTCGCACGAGATTACTGGCGCGTGTAACATCCTCGGTTATCCCAGACGGTGGCACGGGTTCTTAAACCGAGAGGCGAGAGTTGGAACTTGATTGTACTCTCGATATTCCCTCAGGTATATTCTTCGTTTCCCATCGGCCGTTTAGCTCGTTCCCTTTTAGTATTTATGAGGAAAGATCGTTGGCCGAATGCGTAGTCTTCGAACGTTGAAGGCAAAAGGGAATCTCTGGGATCAATGATCCCTTCAACGAACCATTGATTTTCTGGGTCTGAGTCTGCAGATGAGCTGTATGACAACTTGATTTTTGATGATTAACCATCTTGATTTGATGGTACGTACTGACAATGAGAATGAATGAGACTGCTGGTCAGGTATGGAATATTTGTCACGTCTATCATTCCGGAGATGATACTTTGAAACTATCAGTCTGAATACGCATAAGGAACAACACGGGTCCGCCTTCGGTTTAGCTGAAACTCGTATATGTGATAGAGCATTGGAAACTGTAAGACGGGTATTTTTTTATCGGCGGAAAAACGGTTTTAAGGTTGGAAACCACCCCCCCCCCCAAGAAAGACGTGTCACCCCTAGATTTAATTTTTTTCAATCCCTCTGTAGAGGATTTTTCATCGCTTGACATCAGAAGAATTTGGGTCTTAGTTTTATTCAGATTGGTGGACTGCTTGGGGGCGAATCTGCAAAATCACCCCTCCACACGCTTTCCTTTGAGTGTAAAAGCTTTCAATGCTTAATCACATATATGAGTTTCAACGAAATCCAAGGCGGGCATCTAGGTGATGTTCCTTGGCAGTGCCTCATGTTGGGGAGTACTTGCTCACAGCAATGAACGAATGTCGTTGAGTTTGGGAGTCGGGTTGAAATTTCCAATTTTAAGCCGGGTTGAAATTCCGAACTTTGAATGGTCAGAACGTTCAAAACTCCGAAAGAATAGTACCCCGAAAGATCAAAACTCCGAAAGAATTTTACACGAAAGACCAAAACTCCGAAAATCTTAACACCGTCAAAATAATTCGGCTATGGAAGTTTTGAAAGTTTCAAAATTTTCAATAAATCGACGAATTATTGAAAGATTTTTTTTTATTAAGAAGTGATTTTGCGTTAATTTTGAAAATTGTCTAGACAATGTTATACGTTTTACATGATTTACAGCCAACTGTGTAGACTTTCGTTGGTAAGATCTTGACATGAGGACCGGTTTAAAATTCCTAATTTTAATCTTCCGAAATCACAAGGTTCGTCAAGATTATGGCAGCGAAAGTCTACACAGTTGACTGTAAATGATGTAGAACGTATAACATTGTCAAGACAAATTTTAAAATTTACGTAAAATCACTTCTTAAAAAATAAAACATTTTTGCAATAATTCGTCGATTTATTGAAAATTTTGAAAGTTTTAAAACTTCCATAGCCGAATTATTATGACGGTGTTCAGACTTTCGGAGTTTTGATCTTTTGGGGTAGTATATTTTCAGAGTTTTGAGCGTTCTGATCATTCAGCGTTCGGAATTTCAACCCGGCCCCGTTCAGATTGTTGGAGTTTTGGTCTTTCGGGTAAAATTCTTTCGGAGTTTTGATCTTTCGGGGTAGTATTCCTTCGGAGTTTTGAGCGTTCTGATCATGAAAAGTTCGGAATTTCGACCCGGCCCCGAAGTTTGCATCGTTGGAATGCAACGATTTATTCCTTCAATTTTCCACTTCTTTATTTTTCATCATAACCGAGAGTCTTCTCTTTGCAAATGGCCGTCGTAAATCTCCAGTAATAATAGGTCAAAACGTTTGAATGATTTTCACAGCTGAAATCGGCCTAAAAATGTCAGCAATTCGAAAGAATTGATGTCCGTTGAATCCCAACGATGCAAACTTCAAGCTCATATGTAGATCCCCACTATTGCTTTCCACGTCCAACTGACGGTTCGCCATTTCCAGTATATAACTTCGTACCGATCTATTATTTATTTCCTGAGTTCATACGTATAGGCTTGCGGGTTTTGTCGTCATTGCCCTGTTCCAATTGAAGCCTTTCGTATCACTCCCCGCGCGCACTTCACTAATGTAGCCTAACTGCAGAGGGTACAGGGAAACTATGGAAAATCCATACCAGTATAGACGGCCCCACATTCTTCGGATTCTCTGGTGCACGGACGTTTGCACTCAAGTATCTGCACCATGGTATCAGAAGTATTGTCCTTCCAGTGACCGGTTGATGGGCCAGCCGGTGCACGGCTGAGCGGTCACCGCTCCGAGTATCGGCCCCAACCGCTCATCCACCAGTGACGGTCATATGCACGGACATTTATGAGTTTCACCATTCCACGTATGCCATATACTCTAGTCGCGTTCACAGGCATTTCGTAACGGATTGGTGACCCTTCGAATTCCGGCGGCCATACCTGTCTCGAACCCTAGGTAAAACTAGGCAATTATCGTAAAGCTTCGCCCTATACCACTATAAACAACTTCCGTTCGGACTCACGGTTTTAGTAACGAGTTGCCATGACGCCCGTGAAGTCTCGGATGTTCAACAAAATGGAAAATCCCGGATAAAGCTACGGCAATCCGAGGAGAGAGAAACCGAATGGTAGGATTGGCTGGAGGTTCGATGAACTCTGATACTTGGGATATTTTACGGAAGAATGCGCACGTAAGAAGAAAAATGTCTTCTATTCGTTGCCACTCTGAATTCCTATCGGAACGTCAGCTGGGGAAACTATCGGTAATTGAATCATTTATTTGTTGTCTAATCATTGATTGATGTCTAATCGTTGCCACGAATCATCCAAATCAGTGATGCTCAGATAAACATTCGAGACGCGCTTCAACTGCTCAGAATTTTACTTTTCTATTACCGATTTATGGTAACAAGAAAAAAAACAAAGGTTTAAGGAGAGAAAAATTGGCTGATTTTTATGTTTTTTTAAGGAAAAATTTCTTCACCATTTTTTAGACTCAGGGTACGTTTTATTACTACTTGGGGCTGTTACATCGTCTCTTTTAATTAATCTTTAAAAATGTCGGAAGTATGACTGGGAATTCTAAACTGCATTTTCAAAACTGGCGTGACGTACAGCCAAAAAACTAATCGACCGAGTCTGATGAAATTTTTTACGTTGAAGTTTGCATCAATGCAGTGCAACGAAAATCAATTCTTCATAATCGTTTCATTTTTTGGCCGATTTAAGCTGTGAGAGTCACTGAAACCTTTTTACGAATTCTTATTGGAGATTTACGACTGCAATTTGCAAAGACGAGGCTTTGGATAATGATAAAAATATAGGAATGAAAAATGAACGAAAAATTCGTTGCGTTCTACAACGATAGAAACTTCAGCGTCATTGAAATTTGGTATAATTATTTCTAACCTCGTTGTCTAAAACGTACTCTCAACGTTTTCAAAAACTAAAAAAACTATTTTTTATTGCAAAATGTAGTAATTTCTTCGGAAAATTAATATTTTTTGTTTCAAGCATACCATTTCATCGATTTTCAACATTTATCACTTTCTCTTGGTTTTTATTCTGTGCGTGTCTTCGCCATTTTCAAAAACTAATAAAAAAAATACCACGTGACAGCCAAAAGTAGTAAAAAAAACACCCTAAGTCTCAAAAATATTTAAGGAATCTTTGCTTTTAAAGAAAAATCATGGAAATCAGCCATTTTTTTCTCACCCAAAGGTATCTCCCCGCTTAAGGGGCTACTGCCAGTGTGACACTTTAAAAAAAATCGATTTTCTCTCTCTTTCAACAGTTTATACTTTCAAGAATATCCTGTAAAAATTTCAAGGCCGTATCTCTAATAATTTGATCTGGCAAAAATCGATAGTTAAATCTTTAAACGCGTTTTTCTCGAAATGAGATTTTTAAAATTTGCTGACATTGTAACTCAAAGAGCAATTATCCGATTGACTCGAAATTTGAACTGAGTACTCTCAAATATATTTACTCTACAATGCCGTAGGATATTTTTGATTGGATGAAAATGGACGATTTGGCATTGAAACAAACGACCATTTTATAGGCAAGAAAACAGATTTTTTTTTCATAACTACGCCATTTTGTTAGATTTTGATATTTTTCGAAAATCCTACGTCATTGTACAGAAAATACCTTCCAGTTTAACGACATTTTTTCCTTTTTCGGTTTCAGCTACTCAATCGGCCGGAATCATGTCAGCAGTGAAGGAACTATTTTTTGGCGCCTCCGAAGGCAGCGCATAAGTCGCTTGGATCTCAATATTTTTCTATGAAAAAATTATGCAATATAGGTCAAATATAGCCAAATATATTCTTAATTTTCCGAAACATTTAATCGAGTACTCTTCATCCAAAAAATTCCCCAAAATCACCAAAATTCTCAGCGTTCACACTGGTATAGCCCCTTAAAGCAAACCACGGAACAGAAATTTGCCATATACATTTATGAGCGTTGCAACGTATCCGCAATAATTATCTTCATTGCGCGGTGCCGCGTGGATAATTCGAAGGGTCGAAGATACGTGCGCGAGATTTGTGACGTAAGAATTACGAGTCTGTAGTAATGGGCAAACTTGCCACGAATTTATACGTTGTATGTGAGCCTCCTGGATTTTTCGGTCGTAAAACAGTCATGGTATAATTAACCCCGCGGTGCGCTTGTAAATCGTGCGCACTCATACATGCGTTTGGTAAAATGCAAAAAAGAAAAGAAAAAAAAAAGAAAAGAAAATGTACGAGTATACGATAATGGTATTTATTTCTGTGCAAGGGTGTGCGTGTACAATTGTAGGGTATAGACGTTAATCGTCTAATCTGTAGTTTGCACCGGTCTACCTCCATGTCCACTATCGAAAGGAAGGAAGGAAGGGAAGCCTCGTTGTTCCTGGCATAATGTGTACGAGCTTTTTCCATTTCAATGGCTCACTCCGACCTTTCCTTTCGCAACGGTACCGTTATGCGCACTCACACACACACACACACACACCCACATCGATGATCGCTACACGTGCAGCAGAACTATTCGTATTCAGGGATACATAACGACCGCTGGGTACCAAAAGGCCGTAGGTCTCCATCGTTTTCACACTCCGGATGACTAGGTCTGAGCCCTTTTTGTTTCTGCAATCGCTGGCGATTGAACGGAACCCGATGGAAGGGGGAAAACGATGGAAGGCCTGATAGAGAAAAAGAATAATACTTCGAACTACGTATAGGTGTGGTGTCGTTACACATTACCACATCGTGCAAAGACACTCGCCATGGAAACGTCCCCCATGATGGAGGCACGAAGTCGAGAATGCGTTTATCGACCCTCGACGGATTTTTCAATGACTGACACACCTACGGAACACGAAGACTTTTTGCAAAAAAGCAACTTTTTTAATGAATTCATGGGTTTTCGAAAATCGTGGACTTTACCCCAGGTAGGAATTGACGATGAAAAAAGGGCTCGCCAAGCTCTGAAACAAGGCTCACATTTTTTTATTCGGGCTGAGCACCAGCCTGATTTCCGGCCTAGCTGAACCCCTGAATGATAACGCGGTTTCAGGCTGTTGCTCACAGGCTTGACCAAAGGCTGGTAGAAAAGCCTGTACTAAGCCTGAAACGACGAAACAACAAGGTTCAAAACGAGCCTTAATGAAGCCTTCACGAGCATTTATGACCAGGCTTATCCCAAACTCTTCTCGAGGCTATATGAGGCCTGTTTTTTAGTTTTCCATATTCTACATTGGGGTAAATTTAATAAATTTGTAGAGAATTCATTTTATTTATTATATATATTTATTATTCATTATATTATTTGTTATAAAATATATATAAAATATTTTAAACACAATACTTTATTTTCTTTATTGTTTATGGGACACGTAATACACAGAGTGTACGCAAACCCCAGAGAGTGACTATATACGAAATGTGTATGTGACGAGAAAAAAACTTTTTTGTGTACCTCATAAATATCGATAAGAGAATATGTTTAAATGTTCTGAGCTGCCTCCTTCGCTTTCGTTTTTCGTGCCTTCGCACCCGACAAATTTATTGCTAATTTTTTTTTCATGAAAGTACAGAAAAAATATTATTTAAAATTTATTTTATTTTATCACAACCTGAAACAAGCCTGCATCCAGCCTTGATTTTTTAGCCTTAAAATTCACTGGCTGAATAAAGCTTGAAATAACCCTGAGTTTAGCCTAAGCAGCCAGTCTTGGTTTCAGTCTGCTCCCAACGATGCAATGAAACCTGGCCCAGGTCTGTCTCACTCAGGCTCGGTGAAACAAGGCTCACACAAGTTTGTTTCCATCGTCAGCCTTTTGATTCCCTACCTGGGACGTGGCTGTTCGAATTGCGAGGTTCCTCTATTGTGTTGTGTAACGTTTCTGTCTCGGGCACTCAAGGATTGTCGCTTAATCTTATTCGTACGAACAAACGATACTCGAGATCGCTATGGCAAGGTCCTTTTTTCCTCATCCCGGGAGCATTGGAGGCGAGGCATGTTTTTTTTTCGTAAAAAGTAAAAGGAGTTTCGAGCCATTTTTTTTTCGCGGAGGCGTGTTTCCACACAAGATTGATTGGAGTTTTGATTCGTGGGATTCCGCAAACTCGGAGCGTAGGAGTGTGAGACGTATTCGGGGAATTTTTCGTTCGAGTGTCTGAGGTTTTGGATGTTTGACAACGTGAAGTTTTCAAATTTCATACCAATTTTTACATGCTACGTTCGTTGACAGCAGCAGCTTACAGCAAACAATTCAATGATACTATTAAAATTTCAATTATTTCGTTCAATGTTTTTTTTCGTTACTGACAATGTATCTACAATTTTTCTGATTATGGCCAGATTTTCAAATGAATTTATTGCAAATATGATTTGCACAGGACGTTCATTTTCAGATCGACTTCGATACGATAATCGGCGAAATGTCGATTATTCATCTCATATTGTCGTTTCGCATTGAGGGGGGGAGATACCCCTGGGTCAAGAAAAATTTGGCTGGTTTTCATAACTTTTCTGAAGGAAATATTTCCACCATTCTTGAGACTCAGGGTATGATTTATTACTACTTTAATTACATGGTATTTTTTTATTTGATTAATCTTTGAAAATGGCGAAGGCACAGCACGGTCTTCTAAACTGCATTTTCAAAACTGGCGTGACGGATAGCTAAAAAACTAGCCGACCGATTCTGATGAAATTTGGTATAAATCTTTCTATCCTTACTGCCTAAAAAATGACCCTAAAAAGTTTTGAAAATAAAACAAACAAGTCTTTTTTATCGCAAAATGCAGCATTTTGTTCCGAAAATTCAATCTTTTTGTTTCAAAGCGTACCATTCCATCGATTTTCAACATTTCTCACTTTTTCTTGGTTCATATTCTGCGTGTGAGTGTTAATAAGAGAAAAATCTTCGTTGGTTTTTCTCAGATTAATTCCGCCGATGCTAAGTGTCACGCCGTCTGATAACATCCTCCGCAACCCGTTTAGAAAACCGTGCCACACCTCCGCCATTTTTAAAGATTAATAGTTTTAAAAAATACCACGTAACAGCCAAACGTAGTAACAAAACACATCCCAAGTCTCAAAAATACTAAAGAAATCTCTCCCATCCAAAAGAAATCATGAAAATCAGCCATTTTTCGTCGTCTGAAGGTGCCTCCCCCCTTAATGTTACGGGAAATATTGCCTAGTAACAAGCTTAGTATGAAGAATGCGAGATTTCATCGTTACCGGAATCCCGTGGAAAGATGAGTTTCAGTTGCGATACATCCTTGCCGATACTTTATAAGATATCGGTAATGAAAAATGACGATTTCTACGGGCAAATGATATTCCGAGCGTCGCCTCGTTAGCATAACGACATAATTGTATTTTGTAACCGCGTTGCAAAAAAAAGTCGATGGCTTATCAAATACGCCCTCATAAATATGCATATATATATATATATATATATATATATATATATATAAAATAGATATTACGTCGTTCCATGGTTACGAAATTAGAATTCATCGTACACGAAAGAAAAAAACGACCAAGGTTAGGCAGGCTCGAGAGGGGCAGGTCAAGTCGCGACTCAATGCCATTTGGCTAAAAAATCGTTTATTACGACACCGGATAAAAAAAACGGCATAATAATCGAAAGAAAGGTTTCCTCGAGTGGTGGTCGGGCTCGACTGCTATGGGCGAGTTTCTAAACGCGAAGGTTATCAATGTGAATTCTAACGCGAACTGTGCAAATTTCAACATCGGCAAATGTCCTTCTGGCTAGGCTTCGTAATATTTCTCGACCACCTCGCCGCTTTCGCCATCCCGATCTTCTCTGCGTGGCCGTGGTACATGCCGCTTTTGCCGCGAACTCCCGAGCGACGACCTTGCGCCGTCTACAGTGTGTTAGACGACTATAAAGTATACCTTGCGCTACGTGAACGCTCGACTCCGGTTACAAGGTGTATACATATACATGTGTGTGAATTACGTATACGCCGCCGGAGCCCTTGCGCGGGAAAAATCGCGGAAGTGTGAAAAAATCGCGATCGCGAAATAATGAAATTCTTCGGAAGACTTTATGGTGATGCAATCCCAGTTGTAGAATAATTCGGACGATTATTGTTATTTGAAGAAAAAAAAGGATGAACGATGGTAAATGTGCATTTGGTCATTTGTATAAAAAGCTTATGAGGGATCGTTGTTCGTAAAATAGAAATGATTTGCTCTTGGGCCAATGTCATTGTGATTGATTCGAGCGATTTTTAGTGCCAGATGAACTTGTAAAGAATGTTTTTACAGCCTTTTTAAGTCAATAATTACTTATTGATAAAGCTAATGCGAAGTGGATGAATAATAATTAAAATTGAATGAATTATTTGAAAAATTGAATTGCATTCAAATTATTTCATATTAAATTGAAACTTAATGATTGAAATTAAATCAATGATCTTACGTTTACGTTCTTTAAACTTGATAAATTAATAACGACAGTCAGATAAACTTGTAACGAATATTTTTCAATTCTTTATGAATTTATCCGCCTGTAATTATGAATTTGAATTCAAATTTAAATCTTTTTAAATTGCAATGTAAAGTGTTTTTGAATTGTGGTTTAAAAGGTCTTCGAATTTTTATTAAAAATGTATTTAAAATGTCATTTGAAATGTTTTTCAATGATTTTTAATTACAATTATAAATATTTTCAGAATACAATTTTAAATATTTTTAAATTATAATTTTCAATGTTTCTAAATTGTAATATTAAATGTATTTGTATCGTAATTTCAAATCCTTATTGAAATTGAATTAGATTTTTTCTAAATGTACTGTTTTCTGTTTTTAATTATAATCAAAAGTAAAAAACTGACAGGAATTATCAACTCAATCGTTCTGACGTTTGCCACTGGAAAACGAAATAATAAATCAACGATCAATGATCTACTTGTCATCAATTTCTCAATGAGATCATCGCAATATTGCATTGCAGAAAAACGATAATTCCGTTTAAGCTAGAACCGAGCGTGCTGTTTCACGAACGAAAATGAATCAATCCAGCTATAAGCCTAGATCGATCAGCAGTTCGAGTCACCTCGGAGACTCAATTCTGTAGATCGACAACACCGTAAATGCCTCAAATGGGTCATTTCGAGGAGGTTTCTCTCGAGAACCATCCAGAATATTCGTCGACCCGGAAAGCGTTCACCGTTCAACCATACAAGATAATAACTGCAACAACACTCACCTCCGGAGTTTCCCTTTTCCGCGGACTGCGTACCCCGCGACTGTCAAAACACTACCGAGGCCACTGTCATTTCCCCGCAGCCTGAACGCGAGTTCCGCCTCTCTATAGCGTTCAACGAACCAAAGCAAAAATCCGTCCCAACCGAATCTATCGATGTTCTTTCGATGTTCGACTTCCTCGATCGCCAGCTTATCCCAACAGAGTTGAAAAAACTCGTTCCACACTGTCCGCCCTCCTCCTTCGTCTCACCAAACAACGAACAAATCTCGCACTCCTCGATCGGCACAGCTCGTTATTTCTTTTATGTTGTCCGAACTTACTGATGACAACTCACGCGCACCCACCCACACACACTATTCTCCTCCCGAAACGTCACACTGTCTCCATAAAACACTGCGATTCGAACGAGATCGTGCACCCTTGCGAATGAAAAAAGTACGATGTATCAGGGCGATTTAAGCGAGCCCGATCAACGAAGAGCGGAAGTTCGATCGCACGTAGCTGAATAGCTCAGAGTCTTTTCCGTAAAACCACGTTGAACTCTCTGGATCTTACTGCGCGTGTATAGCGCGTGAGGGGTAACCACCTCGGTGTGGTCGACGTCCTTAATGAACGGTTGTTTCGTCCAAGCCGCGTGGTACGAACTGACGCTCCGAAAAGTAGAGTATAACTATAGAGAGAGAGGGGGGGGGGGTGAGGCCCCCGAAGTCTTTTCCGATGAGGATTACTACGGCGAAGCGACGTCAACGGCGGCGCGGTACAACGACGCGATTTACGAAGAGGAGGTTGATGACGATGGCGACCAGCCGGTAGGGAAGCGAGGTTGTTCTACGGCCACGGGCAAGAAGCCGGCTTCTCCGTTCGTTCGTACCTCCGTTCGTTCCTTCCACGGGGAACTTTTACACTTACACGGCGAAAAGCCCGTCGCATGGAAGCACTCAAACACACATGGATAACTGGATACACGAAGAGATGCTCGCAATGGAAGAGAGCATTGCTTCTTTGGTGCTCTCTTGCTTGGCTCGCTTAGCTCGAATTCTCCTCCACCTCCTTCGCCTCACCCTACTCCTCTATCTCTTCCTCCTTCTACTCCTCCTGGTTACTTCCCCCTACTTCGTCTCTTCTTCCTCCACCTTCAACGTTTCCCCCTCGCGTTCTCACCTTTTCTCCTCCTCGTCGACGTCGTCGTCGTCGTCCTCGTCCTCCTCGTCGTCGTCGTCGTCGTCGTCGTCGTCGTCCGGTTTGCTTCGGCATTCCCGCGCATCGACGACCATCTCTATACAGCCATTCGGATGTGTGTATCTACTCTCTCGGGTCTACTGCTCACGAGCAAAAGGGCGTAGGTTGCGTAGCTCCGAGTCTAGCGGGGACTCGATGTTACGCCCCTTTGGCCACCATGGGGGAGCACTCACGCGCCCGTATAAGTGTTGACATCGAAAGATACACCAGCACATCGCTCGGGCTACACGAAACACACCACGGCTATACGCAACAGGAACAACGGTACTTCTTCGTCGGGCCCTCGCGGCGAACGCTGTGGCGTGGTTTTTTGTTGTTTTTTTTTTATTCCTTCCCTTTCTCCCCTCCCGAGTACCCTTCCCCCTCTCCCGCGGGCCGATTTTTTTCCATCTCACTCTCAACTCTCTGGTTACTGACCTCCGAAAATATACCCGAGCCTCGATGGATTTTCCGTGCGCCGGGGGCACGAGGGGCCCGTGGACGCGGAAGGGCCACCACGGCCCTTGGCTTCGACAAGGAGGGGGTACAAGGCCCTACGAGATTTATGGAGTAACGTAACAGGAGAAATACGTGGATCGAGAAATTCTGGGATATGGGCTTTTTTGAACACCGCGGCGGGGGACAGGGGCGTTAACCCTACGAACAGCCGGCGTGGAAAGAATACAGACATGCTCATCTTCTATCGCGCTAAGGGCATTTTTTTGGTGCTTCGAATTTGATTTTTTTTTTTTTGAGGACTTTTGTTCTAGATGCATAGTAAAAAGGAACTTGGTTACAGTCATCGTGAAATTATTTATTTATTTTATGCATTGACGTATTGCTGCGAATTACACGTTTTTCGAAATCGAAGATTGACAAATTTTGGAAATTGGAATTCTTAGTTTGATGACTCAAGATTTCAAAGCTATGAGTTTTACCATTTTTCTTTTAAGAAGCCAGTCCACTTTGGAGCCACGAAACAGAGGCTATTTTCATGATTTGTTTTTTGGGGATTTTATCAAAGATATGAATATAAAAGTTGTTGGGCTTGATGAATAAAGTCTTGAATTACATGTCAAAAAAGTTTTATTCATTTTTATTCATTTTTGAGTACGAAAAGTATAGTTTAACGTAACGCCTCAAAAATAGGTGGGCTAGGTAGCTCCATCACAACTCGGCAACGACTTGTCTGAAACAAAAAAATCAAAGTCCAGTAGATTCAGTATGACACCAGCTACAAAATGACCCTCGGATATAAAGTTTTATCAAAAAATAAAAAAATGGTAGATGGAAAACGAAAAAAGTATTTGAGAAACGCGTTTTTTTGCAGTTTTTCGCAAAAAAAAGAGTAAAAATCAAAATTTCAAAACCATCGAGGGTGATCTTGTTGCGAATCGTGTTTGCAATATGTGGTTCAAATTTCAAGAGAATCGGTTTATTAGTTTTAGAGATACGATGGAGCTAGAATTGGAAAACGTTGTTTCGAGAAAAACGCGTTTGAAGTTTATACTATGAAAAACTCTTACCTAAACTCAATTGGCAATTCCTGCACCGTACAAAATCCCTTCTGATTGCTCATTATCGTCGATTTCTTCAAGTCTTGCTTGCTTTCGATTTTGTTAAATTTTCAAAGTGGACTCGCCCCTTAAACTAACTAAACAATATTGAAAAATGATCCGTTTTTCATTTTTGGATCAAATGTAAAACAAAAATATTCAAAAACTCATACTTTGAACGTTATTGTTTTTACTTTTAATCTAAAAATGTTAAACTTACATTTTTTAAACAGTTTTTAAATTCTTATATCTAGAAACTCATACTTCGAACGTTATTGTTGTTACTTTTAATCTAAAAATGTTACACTAACATATTTCTACACAGTTTTTAAGTACATATTTTTAAATGGTATTTTACGTATACCATTAACATTACATTGTTAATGGTATACGTAAATCAAATTTTGAACTGACAGATTTTAAACTAATTTAGATTTTAATTACATTTGAATTTACTTTTGATTAAATTTGGAGCCGAATACTTATTTGTTATTGAAAAATCTTTTACCGTTGTGCAATAGAAGTCCGATATAAAATTCGGGCAACTAACCTCGTGGGTAACTGATAAATTGTTATTGGGCCCGACGGTATTTCGGATAGGTACCATGTCCGTATATTTGTTCAGCCAAATGGTCTGGACGGGATTTTGCTGAAAAAATGGGCAATCACAATTAAAAAATGTGTACAAAACAATTCCGGATGTCCAATGCATCTACAAGTTGACCATTTTTTTCTTTCCAATCGATGCATTAGACCTCTGAATCGATAAGTGAAAAAAGTTTTTCTTTCACTTTCCTTTTTCAAAACGTCTTTCCGACTCGCGGCTACCTTGAAATAAAATCGACCGGCCAACATAACTGTACATCGTACGCCATGAAACGTGACTAATATAAATGTCTGGTCAACGTTCCCAAAATCTCAGATCAACGGTTTTGATGCGTGTATCCGAGAGAGTATTCTCTCCAGTCGATCCGGATCCCTTCTCGACCGACTCTCGTTTTGCCGTATCATCGCACGATCTTGCTTTGCCCCGAATTCAATCCTCATACGTGGCGAAACCTTTTATACCGCCTTTTTATCGCATTGTGTCTTAATAATCACGAAACTGCAAATGATGCCACACGTGACATTCGGCTGATTGCCCAGAAATTTTCGTGTATTCAAATGAAACCTCAGTGTTGATCAGATTACGGATTTTCATAGGTCGCAGTGGACCGGACGGAATTTGGGGGGGGGGGGGGTAAATGGGGCTGAAGACCCTCACAATTCTTTAAATGATAAAAAAAACGTCTCTTAAAAAAAACGTCTCTGAAAAAAAAGTTTCAACAAAATCGAAAGCTGCCACTTAAGGCCTTAGGCCACTCTAGAGGCCGAAAAAATAGACTTTTTGGGGATTTTTTTTTCAGAAAAACTACAAAATAAATCGAGATTACAAAAAAGGGGGTTTATCATAAATATCAGTGATTGTATACAATAATTTTTTTGAAGCGATTCATTTCAAAATTGCGGCTGCGCAGCGTTTTTGCGATGACGTCTTCGTTTTTCCAGGGTCCACGGCCGGACAAACAGCTCCTGTAATTTTTGAATTATAACGAGCCAATGAATTTTTTTCGAATATATATAACAACTACTATAGAAGTACGTAGGATTTTTTCGATATCTTGATTTTTGGCCAAATGGCGCACTTCTAAAGTGGAAAGTGAAAAATTTGCTCTAAAAAATCGTCAGATAATTGTTAATAACAAATTAACTATGCAATATATAAAAAAAATCCTACGTACTTCCATAGACAATGTATTTTTCAATATATATTCAACATTTCAAGTGAATCGGTTGAAAATTGTCTGAGTTATGTTTCCGGCTAACTTTAAAAATGTAGTTTTGAGATAAACGCGTTTGAAGTTTCGAGTAGCTCGCTGCGGACCAGGCGGCCTTGTACTAAAATTCGAAAACCAAGTACTTAGAGATTTTTCCCGGCCATAATCTTTGGGGACATCATTTTTGAGGTCCTAGGGGACCGTTAAAAAAAATCGATTTTACGAAAATTCTAGAGTGGCCTAACCCCTTAAGTGATGTTCCTTGTTAGTGAGAAAAAAAACATTCTCGAAATCTGACAAAAAGAAAGTTGTTACACTTTCATACAGCATTTTTTTAGATAACATTTCAAAGCGAATGTCTGTAAAAATTAATGAAAAACACCAAACACGAAGAATACTCTATAAAAGAATAATTCTATGGATTATAATTTTTTAAATGTCAGGTGGATTGGCCAATCATTTTTTCTTTAAATTTGGCGATGTATCCGGAGAACAAATATTTCTTCGCTCATATTGTTTTTTACAACTACTAAAAATGCCTATAAAAGTTTTAGTACTTAGCGCCAAACGCCTGCAATTATTGATCTAAAAATAGTTTACTTTATAATTGTACAAAAGGGGGTAATTTTTTAGATAAGTGGCTTTTCCGAAAAATGACCCTAAAGTTTTTGTTTTGCTATTTTCTCATTCATTGGGTTATAAATGATGATATTTAGTCGGGGGAAGCTGAAATCCCCCCCCCCCCCCCCATAAAAATTTATGGGGTTTTGAAGTTTGCGGAAACACGCAATGAAATAGAGCATTTTTGAACATTTCGACGCTTATATTTGGTTTGTTGGGGTTTTTGATAAATTCAAAATCATTTATAACGATGTATTCCTCGTAAAAAAATTGTTAATGAAAAATATCAGCTTCCCAATAAATGAGAAAATGACAAAAAAAATGTTTCGGAAAAGTCACTTATCTAAAGAATTGCCGAAAGGGGAAAACAAACTTTGAAATTGGTAGGTCCAAGTCATGTGTAGTGTACCGTATATAATTACACTATATCATCTCATAAATTAAATAATTATCCACTTGAAAAATTGACTTTATTTACATTTCAAAAATGGAAAAACACCATTGTGAGCGAATGTGGCTATTGTCGTAAAACGTGTCCTTCCTCAACTTCAAGCAACGTACGTTGTTTGAAAGGATCTTGTTTTTTTCGCAATAAATTATTTGAACACCATAAAAGAATGTTTATCTCGTCGGAAAATTATCTGGGAGCCCCCCACTTCTTCGTTGGCCCACAGCCTCCAGAATTGTAAATTCGGCCCCGACCGTGAATGTTTATTCTCGTCGGGGATTCCTGCCAATTTTATTAATCGGATGTGCCGCAGCCTCGTGGAGATGACATAGTAACGAAAAATAAAGATACAAAGGGAAGTAAATTCAAAGGTCCGTAGGTAAATCGTTGCTGTTGCTTCTTTGTATGATATTTCTCTCTCTCTTGTTTTTCTAGAGTAGCTACTGC